>WEDG01005820.1:0-12241 GCA_017591395.1 Schistocephalus solidus | reverse complement strand
TATACTAGAAGTTTTCTCAAGCAAGTATAATTCAGTATAATTCAGTATATATAAGGAAGATAGGCAGAGCCTTTGAAAACCCTATTTACAGATGGACGCTAGCAAAACAAGCAAATGTTATATTGCGATAGTCGTTTGAGCATATCGATCATTGCGGTCGACTCAATATATGTCCATCAAGTAAAAATGCATCAAGTCTTCTTTTAAACATTTCGACGCTTTCAGCCTGAAAAACCGAAGCTGGCAGTTTGTTCGTATAAAGGTCCTTAGTTAAAATTTTGGAAAAACTATTTGTCGCCGAATATTATTTGCCTGATTTTTCCTAATTTTGACCAAATAAAGGGCTCCTAGCAAAAATGAGACCGAAAATCTCAGCTCGTCGCAAGCTCTCAGCCATTGCACCGAAGCGTTGCTTGGTTGCATCAAGTAGTCACAGCAGTGATACGCATATACAACCAATCGTTAAAGCTAAGCAGCTTGATCTCTCTGCTTTACGAAATTGTAATGATTTTATGTTAAAGTTTGGATCAGTTCTCTCCATACTGGGGAACTTATTCGACGGTGACATCTCTGCTCTTCCCTCTCAGGAATGTCAGCGTCTGGATTCTCTCGTCCATTTGGTTGCCAGTGAAACATCAGACCGACAGAAACGAAATTATAATTTTCTTTTAAAAAATGATTCCTGAGATAGACGACCCATCGACGTTGCCGTAGACTTCCTGTACTCGTGCATTTTCAACTACAAAATAGCGGAAGCCAAACGCCTCTCCTCACGTAGCAAAAATTCACCTTTATTAGTCACCCTTTTTTCACCAATCGAGGTAAACTCCATTTTTGCACAACGAGGTCACATTTTTCGTTACCTAGAAGTTGCGAAATGTTTCCTTTGTCGGGATCTTACACCGATGGAGCAAAGGACTGTGTCTCCCCTCTTGCATAGGTCTTCGGCCTCTCAATGTATTATTCATAAGTCTTGTCATGGCTATGCAAACCATAACGAAACGGTACAGCAATCTCCTATAGTGCCCGGTTCAAAAACCTCCTTAATTTTAACTCCCACTCTTCTTTCAACGAATCCATTAATGCCTTCTTCCTCGCGAATAGGAATTTCCAACGCAGTAGCTATCAGCCATGTCGTTAACCCACCTTTAATGTAAGTAACTCCATCTGAAGTGCCAAGACCGACTGCTTCTCCGTTTCAACGTAGTTTTCCTTGTATTCCTACTGTTGACTTAGTCAACAAAACTGGGTCAAGTTGACCTCGATCCCATTCCACGCTATCCACTCCGGTCTCAGCTGTTCAATGTACTAAACTTGTCAAAAACCTGGGCAAGTCAAAGTATGCTCCAAACTTAAGTTCCAAAAAGAAAAACGTCATTAAAGTTGGGAAACCTCCTAACCCTCCAGCATCTACTATACGTACCAAATATTTCCTTAGCAATTATCCCAACCAATCAACTTCTCAGGCTCCCCCATTATTTAACGCTACCCGTTATGGTAATCGTTTTACAAAACAATTTGATCCATTTTCAAATCTTATTATCCCCCCCATATTATTCCTATATTCCTCAAAATCCTATTTTAAGGCCTCCTATTTTCGCTAACGCCGAAAATAGCCTTCCTCTCAATGGATACCACCCAAATATGTTTCTCTACAATAATCCTAATTTAGTTAGCAGTAACAGCTTAGCTAATTGTAGACAGCAGCAATTTTACTTTCCGTCCGCACCTTCCTCTCTACAGTTTACTTCCCCACCACCAAGTCTTCCTTTTTTATAAGTAACGATAACCCTATTTTGGATACTCGAACTACGCTAGATGTCATATTACTTAGTGCTAGATCTGTTTTAAATAAGATGGCCCAACTGAGAGCCATTGCTTTCGAGTAAATGCCCGATGTTTTATGTTTAACTGAATCTTGGACCCATCCCTTAATTTCCGACTCTTTGCTTGTCATAGACCAGTATGATCTCCACCGTCAAGACCGCATTAGCAAGCGTGGTGGTGGTTGTCTTCTCTATATTAAAAGCTTCATTTAAGCACTTCACATTTGATCTGGATGTTACGTCATTCTCTGGTAATTACTGCTTCGCATCCATTATCCTGTCGCCCCGGCAAAAGGCGATTCTCGGATGTATTTACAACCCGCCTAATTCATCATCCGATGATGATGCAAAACTTTGTGAAATTTTTTAATTGATTTCGGAGTCCAATTTTAACTTTACAATAACCGCTGGGGATTTTAATTTTCCTGAAATTGACTGGATTTCAAACATTTATCCACCCAGATTTCAGCCTTTCCTTGAGACCATTAATTTTTCTAATTGGTCCCAGCTTGTCCGTTCTTTAAAGAGAGACAAGCATATTTAAGACCTGATTTTCACAAACGACATTGCTCCCCGCTTCGTTGATTATAAGCAGTGCCTCTTCCAAAGTGACCATACACTAATTCACTGTTGCCTTCCGAATGTTTCATCGAAAAAGGCTAGTGCCGTTCGTACCTATCATGCTTTTGACCTCGCAGATATGAGCTTAATTAGTAACTTTTTAGACTCATTGGACTGGCAACATCTCTCCTCCATGAACGACGCAGCAAGTCTTTGTGACTTCAGGTCAGTCGTTTCAAATAACATCCTGGAGCTTGTGTCAACCAAAATAGTCAAGCCCTACGTCTCGGAATCCACCGTTCCTCACTTTCTTTTGCCACGACTAAAGAAATTAAAGAAGCAGTTGAAAGATCAATAAACAAGTTCGTTAGCTGTACATCTAAGGATCACCGAGATTTTTGAATTGGCCTTTAAGATTCGTCTTGCACGTGACAGACAGAGGCAATCTTGCGCACTCAGTGAGCCAAAATCTGCAAAATCTGTTGCTCAACTGTTCCGCTGTCGATCCTCCTCTAAACGAGGTTTGAAATTCCTCCATTACTAAATGAAGACAAGAACTTCGTTCTGGAAGACTCTGACAAGGCAGAACTGTTTAGTGCGTTCTTTGCAAATCATCTTACGATGGAATCTGAACCGGTTCCGACGTTTCAGGCATCCTCATTGAATGTTATCAGCACTATTGATTTCTCCTTAGAACTAATTCGTAAGCAAATAATTCGTCTGAAAAACTCGCACTCTTCGGGGACTGACGGTATTCCAAACTCAGTTATTAAGAGAGTGCCGAGCTTTCCCCGATTGCTTAGCCATGTATTCTCAGTTTATTTTTTAAACGGATTCTTTCCTGACTCATGGAAGACATCTATTATTCTTCCTGTCTTCAAGTCGGGATCTCGTTCGGACGTAAATAATTATCGAGGCGTTCACAAAACCCCGGCTCTCGCAAAACTTCTTGAAAAAATTATTTTTAATCAAATTCTCGACTTTTGGCCTAGAAAATAAGCTCTTGAGCGACTCGCAATATGGTTTTCTACCTGGGAGATCATGCGAAGTGTGTCACTTAGCTTTTCTTAACCTCGTCACTTCCCTTCGTAATGAGCAGCAGTCAGTGGTTGTGATCTACTTTGGCCTGAGCAAAGCCTTTGACAAGGTACCGCACAGACGTCTTCTAGTGAAACTGGAAGCCCTTGGCATCCGGCCTCCTCTTCTTGACTTCATTGGTTCCTACTTGTCTAACCGCAGCCAGAAGGTCTTAGTAGGTAATCGCTATTCGACGCCTCAGTCGATCACGAGTGGCGTTTTTCAAGTCACGGTTCTAGGTCCCCTTCTCTTCATTCTGTACATTAACGAAATTTCAACTTTACTCACAAATTCACAAAATTTCGTTTACGCTGACGATCTCAAGTGCATTTATTCATTTTCTAAAGACACTGCTAATAGTTGCGTTGAAAAAATCAACACTGATCTACTTATGCTCTCACGTTGGAGCTGTACTTGGCAGATGGAATTTTCTCCATCCAAGAGCAGTTTCATGCGTTTTGACCCAGCCAAGCTTCCTGGACCCCTAGTATTTCAAAAAAACACACTTTTAGAACGATCAACCATAAAAGACTTAGGTCTAAGTTACACGAATAAGCTAGCATTATCGCCTCATGCAGATCGAATTTCTGCAAAGGCTGCACAGATATGTGGTTTTATATCACATAATTTCTTCCTTCCGGAAATAAAGTTAAACCTATACCGCATGTTTGTTCTTCCTATCCTCGAATACTGCTGTCCCCTATTTGGGCTGATGAACGCCTCTGACCGCAGGTAGATTGAAAAAGTTCAGAGGGTTTTTACTCGAAGACTATTTTATCTTCCTGGATCCAGTATCTCCTATACGGATAGATGCCAGTTAGCCAACATTAAATTTCTGTGGGTTAGAAGACTCGAAGCCGGTCTCTGCTTCCTGTTTCGCGTTAACTCTAGCCCAAATCTCCCAAGAATTAACGCTCTCACTCCGGTAGATCGACCCTATGCCACTCGTAATTCTTCCATGATCATTTCACCACCCCGTAGCTCAGACAACTAACCGGTCTCAATTTTTTGCCTCCAAATATGCTTTCATATGAAATAATCTACCACTGCAAATTAGGCTTTCGTCCACATTAGCTATTTCCAAAACCAAATTACGCAAACATTTAACTTCGGAAGATATAATGTCCTTATTGTCTGTTTCCTTCCCAAACTCGCAATTTTTGGATTTTGAAAAGGGTCCTCCTGGTATTTGAGGCAGCTCCCTTGATATTATCTTGGTCTCTTATCATATTTCCATCATCCTCTGCAGAGTCAATCTTCGCATTTACTTTTTCTTCCCCTCCTTTTAAACTTGCATTGCCAACTCTATACAACCTTGATAATTTCCTTCGAATTTGCAACCCTGATGATAGTCTCCAGTTTCTGTTGATGATCGAGGTGGGTTCTGATGGTTTCGCCTCTTTAGTGATGGAATATACAGTCAGCAAGGTCGCATCTCGATGATGATCTCGTGACCTCTACTGTCCCCTATTCGTTTCGACCATGTTGTCTACGATGATTTCGTTCTCTCTCACCTCCACTGGTGTTTATAAACAGTAGCTCTGACTGCTTTATTATTTCTCACCCGACAAGGAGCGTCCCGAATCCTCATACTAGTCAGCAACATCATAATACTATTCCATTGCATTTATCTATTAATTTTTTAGTGAAGCAGTTTTTTTCTCCTATTTTTTTTAAATTAAATTGGCGGCTCGCCGAACTCCGCCTCCGATTTAACCCTAGGAGTTTTATTTTTGCTTCTTTTCCAGTTCACCGTATATGCCAAAGATTGATGACTTTTGTTTTAAAAATGGCAAATCTTTTTGAATCGGATATGCTTACCATACTACTCATTTCTGCTGTTCGTATGGATGCTCACATAGTGCAGCAATTATCCACTTTGTATTTATTTAAACCATGGTACTAAGGTTGAAATGATGGGGCCCTCTGGGCCTTAAATATAAAATTTATTTATTTATTTATTATGACTGAAGCAAAGCATACATTTCCAGAAAAGGACGAAATGCTCAGCTGAAAAGGGAAATGTACAAAGGATGACTAAATATAAAGGAAGCAAATACCGCCAGGTTTTTCAGCGTGGTCTTGTCGGTACAAATTGAAATTATCAAGAGCAAGTGTCGAGTCAGAAATAAGAGAGTGAGCCCAGGATTCAGTGATGCACAGCACATCTGGATCAAACTCAAAGGCTTCTGTTCTAAGCTCAGCCATCTTATTTACAACTGATCTCGCATTGAGTGAAACTAAGAATTTATTTAGAATTTATATTTGGTTAGCACCGGGAAGGTACTGTCTAAGCAAACATTAGTAACGAAATAAAGTTATGACAATGTGTGCAGATAAAATGTACAAATTCATAAATTGTCCTGCTATGTCAACAGTTAGCAATGTTTTAAAATTAATGGTGAACTAGAAAAATAGGCAGTGAAAAAAAACTCCTACCATGAAAATGGAGGCAGAGTTCAATAGGCCTTCATTTTCGAATAGAAGGTAGGAGAAAAAAACCGCTTAGGAAAAAATAGACAGGTGTTAGAATAGGGTAATACTGCAGTAGCATTTCAGAATGAGATAATGAAACGTCGAGGTGATTCGTTCTTGATCACTTAGGCGTATGAAACAGAATCTCACGAAAATGCGTCAATGAACTTAAGTCCTCAGCATCATAGGATCCAGAATTGAATTCTGATGATGGTTAGTATCCAAAGAAACCGCAGCATTTAAGACTGTGGACCACCGAATTTGTACGTCCGAATGACGTCATCGTTTGGAGGACGGGTGATATAAGGAGACATTATAGTTCATGGGCGTCTCCAGGTAGCGTAAATATAGTTTCAAGAGGGTTACTCAAATTCCCGATGGTCCTTTCTCCGAGTCATGGGGAAAGCTACTGGGAAAAAGATGAGGAAAATAAAAAGGTTAATAGAATCAGTGTTAAGATAAATGTGCAGTCTTCGCTTGAATGCAGATAGACTAGTTAACGACCTAATTTCAATTGGCAAGTTATTCCAAAGAAAACTATACCTCGAAGCAAAAAAGAGAGAGCGTTTACACGTGGAGGATGCAAGGGGAGGTATAATTAGTTCAGAATTTCTTAGGTTATAAGGAAGACTAACGGGGGTAATTACAGAAAGCTTTGGGAGAGTTGAACTATTATTAAGACGAAAAAAAGGAGACAAAAGCCTGCTTCAAGTCTCCTGACCCAAAGAAATTTTAGCTTCGTTAGCTGGCATCTTGTTGAGTAGGTAGTAGTTAAAAAGAGTCGGATATAGGAGTTTTTGTGAAATTTCTTTGAACATTTTCAATTTTTGAACGGCTAGATTCGTTCATCAAACCGAAGAAAAGGACAGCAAAAATTCAAGAATGGGAAGTACAAACATACGATAAAGTCTTAATTTAATTTCAGGAAGGTAGAAATTATAAGAAATAAAGCCGCAAATCTGAGCAGCTTTGGCCGTAATTCTATCGGCATGAGGCGAAAGATCTAATTTATTGGTGTAGCTTAAGCCCAAGTCCTTGATGGAGGAACATTCAATCATATGGCAACCTTCAAAGATAAGAGGTTGCGGCAGCCTTACAGGCCCAAAACTCATGTAGCGACACTTAGTAGGTGAGAACTCCATTAGCCATGTGGAGCTCCAGGCCGAAAAGAGCGTCTAAGTCTTAATGAATTTGTTCTAGGCACCGTTCGGTTGTAGAGTTAGAGAAGGAATAAACGCATTTGAGATCATCAGCATAAATAAAAAGATTGAGAATGTTTAACTATCGATGAAATATCATTTATATACAGTAAGAACAACAAAGGACCTAATACGGTACCTTGAAGGACACCACTAACAATCGGGGTAGCACTTGAGTATGAGGACCCTACTAAAACGTTTTGTTTTCGATCATTTAGGTATGATCTAATAAAGTTAGTAAGGGGACTACGGAATCCTATGGCTTCTAGTTTAGCTAGAAGTCGTTTATGAGGCACCTTATCGAATGCCTTACTAAGATCAAAATAGATAACTACTACAGATAGATGATCATTACGAAGAGAGGTTAGTAGATTTAGAAAAAAGACATGTGGCAGGTTTCACAAGAACGGTCCGGTAAGAAGCCGTGTTGGGAAAAGTTGATAATTTTATTGATTATGCAAAAATCCGTGATTTGTTTTGCAATTAGTTTTTCGAAGAGTTTAGCAAGAGAGGGCGTTTTATGAACACCGCGATAGTTATGAATGTCCGAGCGGGAACCAGATTTAAAAACTGGTATTATAATAGAAGTTTTCCAATAATCGGGGAAGAAACCATTTTCGAGAAATACTGAGTATAATTTGCTTAGTAAAGGTGGAAAAATCCCTTAACTGTTTAATAAGTGAGTTTGGAATGTTATCAGTTCCAACTGAATGTGAATTTTTTTAGGTGAGCTATTTCTTTTTGAATACATGAAGGCGAGAAATTAATAGTTGTTAGAAGCGAATTTGAAAGCAGAGGAATTGTGGGAGTGGGGGCTAATTTCAGTGGTAAAGTGGTTTGCAAAAAAACGAGTTTAACAATTCTGCTTTTGCCCAAATCATCTGTAACAAATTTTTCTGTTACAGTCGAGTAAGGGCGGAGTTACATTCAGACGCTTAGCCGATGACCGAACATGAAAGATTTTGAGCAACAGATTTGGATGAATTGGCATCACTTAGTGCCCGAGACTCCCTACGCTTATCTCGCGCGAGCCTTATTCTCGATGCTAATTCAAATATTTGTGCAATCATTAAATGAACTGACAAAGAGCTTTTTAGATGAATCTTTAAGTTGCTTTCGTAATTTTTTTAAGTCTGTTCTGGAGAAAATGCGGAACAGTAGAAGAAGCTGAATGTGAATTAGAAATCTTAAACGGGATAAAAGCCTGGATTTTTTTCTGTGAGGTTCTGCAATAGCTCACGGAAAAAAAGTTTAGATCGTTGATTGAGAATATGCTATGCCAATCTAGAGTGCTTACGAAATTATTTACTGTTTCATGGTTTATGTTAGCAAAGTCGAGGTTATTGCATTTAACCTCAGGCTTCGTAAGAAGGGGAATTGGAAAACAACAGTGAATTATTGCATGATCACTTGTAAAATAGATCATGATGGAAATTCATAAAGAAAGGGTGAACATCGTTTGTAAAAATTAAATCTAAAAATGTTGTCATTTCTAGTAACTGATCTGACCAGTTGGGACATGTTTGTAAAAGTTAATAGTATCGACCAATTTCTGATGTTTAGGCGGAGAGGAATTGGCCTGCCAGTCAATGTCTGGCAGATTAAAAATCACCTACGATTATTTTGACATCAAACTGAGTGTCTGCAACTTTTTTTCAAATAGTTCACAGAGCTCGCTTTCATTGCCAGAATAACACGGAGGATTATAGACACAGCCAATTACCGCTTTTTTTATTGTGCGGGAGGATGACTGAAGCAAAAGCATACATTTCCAGAAAAGACGAAATGTTCAGATGAAAAGGGAAATGTACAAAGGATTACTTAATATAAAGGAGGCAACCACCGCCACGTTTTTCAGCGCGGTCTTGTCGGTACAAATTGAAATTATCCATAGCAAGCGTCGAGTCAGAAATAAGAGAGTGAGCCCAGGATTCAGTGATGCACAGTACATCTGGATCAAGCTCAAAGGCTACTGTTCTAAGCTCAGCCATCTTATTTACAACTGACCTCGCATTGAGTGAAACTAAGCTGAGTGTATTCCTGAGCGGCAGGTTACGCTCATCAGTATTTATAAAAAAGGATAATTTGGTGGCGGAGAAGAAAACTGGAAAGAAGAAACGAAAGGTGGGAAACAAAATTGCTCTGGTCTGCAATATGTCGAAATGTTACTGTTAAGAGAACTATGATTATTGTGCATTGACATTTTTGGATTAAAACCTTGGAAGGGAAGGCTATATTGTGGCGTTTGAAAGATAGGGGGTGGCATAGAAAGGAAATTTTGAGGGAAGTTATCATAAATTGGCGGAAAACGTGCATTTGAAAAAGGAATAAATGATTTCTAAAAACTGGTAACATAATGAGAAGCGTTAATTATTTGGGGATTTCGGACACTATTTGGGTTGGAAAAGATGCTAACATTAGCGTTAGCAGCTGTTGTAGATGCTGAGGGGTTAGAAGGTTTCCCATCGGTAATGACATAACTGATTTTAATGCCTGGATTAGCCAATGATTTAGATTTATTAGGAGTTTTCTTAGGTTTAGTAGATTTGGTTGCTATAGCAGGCATGGTTTGCTTGGGATGAGAAAGAAGTGGCGTTGACACAATTTCACTCAAACCAGGAATAAGGTTGACGGGTAAAGATTCAGCTAGAATCGAAATTCCTGTCGATCCGGAGGGCCTTGGGCTTGCATTAGCTAGAGGACAAACCTCTGAGATAACTTTTGGTATTGAAGGTGTAGATCAAGGCTTCTTGTTTGCTAATGAGGGTGAAACCCGACGTTCCATTGGGGTTTTGTCCCTACAGACAAAAAAATTGTTTTTTTGAAATATTGACCTGAGTGCTCATGCTTAGTGAAAATAAAGTCAACTTCAATCGCTGAAAAACGTTTGACCAGAATTGGCGTGTTTTTGCTACGGGAAGACAACCTTTTAGCTTCAGCGACTTCAAAGTTAAAGCCGCATGAGTAAAGGAAATGAAATGCAACGTCCAGGGGAATTTTACTCTTGGGGACGTTTTTTTAAAAGAAAATTGAAACTTCTCTTATGCCGGTCAATTGACTCAGTACTGACCATGTTTATAAAAGTCTCTAGTTTCTAGCATTGTTGAGAAGTGAGTGAAGACAACTTTCCCTCAAAAATGGTACCAAGGATCGGGAAGAGAGAACCCTATTAAGACATAAAGGTAATAAAGTTTTCCAGGGCGTCAAGGTCTAATTTTTTCATGCTTAAGGTGGGCTGCTCTAGTGGAAGTTTTACGCGAAGAGGATGTTTGTGTCTAAGAACTGACTGGGGTTTCATATTGATGTTAAAATATAAGTATTTTTCAACTCGATAATACGAAAGGAAAATTGTCGCTAGTGACGTTTTGCGGAATAAAAGATGTAACATTTGAAATATTTGTTTTAGGCAAGGCACTGCAAGCAAATATCTGCTAGGTAACGAGTTTAAACTGAAAATAGAATTATCGAAGAGGCTATGCAGGATGAAAAATTATATCAACTGGTATACCAGTTACTGCAAATTATCCTTCACTGGAAATAAGGTAAACTTAGAAAATTTAAACTTTATTTCCAGTATTAACCTTTAGATTCCGTCCTTTTGACGTAAATCTGCAAGAACTTTAATGAGGCTATGAAGGGTGAAAAAGTTTAAAAACTGTTTATTTCTCCCTTTTGCAATTGCAATAACTGTAGGTGTGTGCAGCTGATAATGAGGTAGAAATACAATAAATTGTCAAGAATTAAGCTAATTTTTTCTACGGGAAACGAAGAAATCGGTTTTAAATTCGAGAATTCACTTATCTTCAAATTTGAACCAACCGCCTTCGACCTTGACCTTGACCTTGAAACCGCATGAGTACAGGAAGTCTACGGCTACGTCAATATGTCATCTGTATCAGGAAAAATATTTTTCAAAGAAAATTTTTATTTCTTTTCTCTTGGCGTTGGTTTGCACTGGCAACCAAATGGACGAGAGAGTCCAGATGCTGACATTCCTGAGAGGTAAGAGCAGAGATGTCAACGTCGAAAAAGTTCCCCAGTATAGAGAGAACTGATCCAAACTTTAACATTAAATCATTACAATTTTGTAAAGCAGAGAGATAAAGCTACTTAGCTTTAACAACTAAATAGGTTTATTGATTTGGCACTGCGTGGGCGCCGTAAAATCCTTAGAACACAGGAAAAAACCTAAAACAAACTCCTCCTTTCATTAACCACTTTTGCTTTGGCTTGTTTGTTTGCTTAAAAAGCAGTGTTCGAAATGAAGAGTTTGTTTTCAGTAAAAAAACCTGTTTTCCAAGGTTTAGAAATAGCAAAATTTGAAGTTTAAACAGCTATACAGAATGGGGATAAACGTATTAGGGTAATTATAGTTAGTTTCAAGACTAGTCTGTTATTGACGTTCGAGAGTCTTCATTCGACAGAGGTAAAAACGTATGCGGTCGATTAGAAGGGATAAGTACATCCAATCAGATGCGAGCGCAGTTGATTCCGGTGTGGGGTCTGCCGACTAATTAAACTTGGTTGACTGATTGCTTAAAAGTTAAAAAAAAGATTATGAGCAGGAAGAGTTCAATGGTAAGAAACTTTCAATACACTCTTCATATTTGTATTATATAAAATAGTGTTGATTATGTTTGATCTAGCTGTAGGAAACAGTTAGTACCATTCGTTTCATAAAGCTATATCAAAACCTAGGCGTGCGGCTCGTTGCGCATTCGAATTATGCAGAGCATAAATGATGTTAAAACCGGAATAAATATACTACTAACAGACTGAGATAAAAAATAATAAGTTTTGCAAGTTAGTTTTGTAGCAAATTGTTTAACATTTGAAAATCTAAAATTATCATAAATTTTTTAATAAGTTTTAACAAAAGAAAAAAAGCTGCTTTTTAGATAATGGGTATTTAAATCATTAAATTGAGAGCCCTTGCGCATAGCCAGAGCATAGGTATTTATGAGTCTTGTAGGTCACTAACCACCAGCTATAGCTTGCCCATAAGCAGATGGTGTACCAACTTACCAGATGATTAAATTCTTAATCTCTATGTGCATTGCAAATCGTCGTAAGATGTTCATAAAAGGACGCGAAATAGCTACT